>CM050510.1:120276830-120299330 GCA_027563665.1 Antrozous pallidus
AACTTGGGCTTATTTCCTTGTGAACACAAGCCAAATTGAATCCCTTTCCTCTTGGTTAAAGAAATCAGTTAAGTTGCTGATTGGAGCAAGATATTCTGATTTTCATTTATTTCTTTTCAGCATGAATCGTCTCAGTGGGGGGAGGGTGTCTCGGTTGAAAAGGAGTTAAAAATACAGTCAAAGAGATTTCCTTTCTTCCTTTCTTCCTGGGGAGCATGACCTTTGCTTTTTTCAACTTCCTCAATTTAGATTCAGTAAATTGTCATAGAGCGGCCACCACACCTGCTTCGGGACTTGAGAAATTGACTTTTCCTGCAAATTACCCTGATCAGTGACCTTGTCTTGGCTACCAAAGGGTCTGGAGAAGGAGGCAGGCAGTACGTGTGGCCAGCCCTGGCCCACGATTGGTCTTTAGCCCTTTGAAGTTCCCAGTTATCTATTTAATGTACAGACGTGCATTCCGAAGCAATGCCACCTTCTAATCACCCACCGGAAAGCCCAGCTGTCGCCTCAGAGGGAAATCACATTTGATCTTGCAAGGGCTGGACCGCAGTCTCATTCACAGCTTCCCATCAGGATTTCCATCAAGGAGGGGACCTGTGGCCCTGACCGGTTTGGCTCAGTGGATAGAGTATCAGTCTGCGGACTGAAGGGTCCCAGGTTCGATGCCGGTCAAGGGCATGTGCCTTGGTTGAGGGCACATCCCCAGTAGGGGGAGGTGCAGGAGGCAGCTGATGGATGTTTCTCTCTCATCAATGTTTCTAACTCTCTATTCTTCTCCCTTCCTCTCTGTAAAAACTCCATAAAAAAAATTTTTTTAAGGGAGACATTTGGTAGCATTGCCTTTTTGTTGTGAGTGGCTCTCCGGGCCAGGTCTCCCCTGGGAGTCATCATGAAAGTGATAGGATAGACGATAGAAACCTTCAGTCAGCTCACAGAACTTGTCTTGCCAAGGTGCTTCTTTTGGAAGAAAATTGAGGATCGTGCCTCCTGCCACACAGACATTGGAGGAGATCAAAGGTCACCCCTGGAAGCTCAGGAGGTAAAATTATATTTTTATCCTCCGGCTTTGATTTGGGGCGGCTTGCTGCATTTTTTTTTTTTACAAGAAATTAATTGCTCTCCCCAGCCAACAGGTGTGAGCCCTCAAGTGCGGGCCCAGCGGCCGGCTGCGGGGCGGGCAGCTTACAGCCCATAACTCACTGCAGCCCCGCGCTCCCTCCCATTGGTCCAGGAGAAAGTTCTAAAAGTACTTCAAGGCCAGATGACATGGGAACCTGTGTCCCTGTCAAATATCAAAGAAAAACAGTCCGACTGTAAAAATGTAAACGTATAAAGCGTGCACTTAATGCTGACAAGCTTTTAGGATCGAGTTGCAGATTTTCGGCAATAAGGCGGCTTAGGCCGAAATCGGCCATAGGAAGCGGAACCTGAAAGCTCCTTTCGAATTACGTGGGGGAGCCCCTGACTCATTTCTCCCACATCTGTTGGGTTGAATTTAGACAAGGAGTTGGATTGAACCCTTTGGGGAATCAAATTCACTTCTTACCCAGGATTCCTGTAACTCGCAAAAGCCAAGGAAGATTTTTCTTGCTTTTTCCAGGAAGCTTCAAACAGGTTCACTTGGGGTTTGCAACTGATTAAAACACTTTTTTAAAATATTGTTTCCAAGTGTCATGCTGGGACTGAAAACACAAGGTGGTTTTGTGGGTTGGTTTTTTCTTAAACAATTGAAAGAGCAGAGTTTAATTGGATATTTTACCTCATTCTGAGCCGGCTTAGGATGTCTCTAGAAAGCCTCCTGTCATCCGGGCCTCCTATGCCTTGTGCGTGGAAGGGAGGGAGGGTCTGAAAGCCGTGGTTCGGAGACCATCCATCCAACAACCATTTCCGGGATGAATGGAGATGGGCTGGAACCATCATCACAGCTTCAGCCCGGCTCTGGGCGTGCAGGTGCATTGTGGGTATGTCAGCTCACTGGCTTACAACCGAGCACTAATGAGTTGAAACTGGGAGCATGCCCTGGAGTTACCTCTCATCAATTCAACATGAACCTCCCTCCCACTGTCCATCAGGCCGGGAGGACCAAGCGAGTCCCCGGGGCACATAGCGGGGTAGCATCACTTCTCTAAGGGAATACTTTGAACTCACACAGCTCGCCGGCCACGGAGATGGAGAGTTACCCTTGAAAAAAATCCATAGGAAGCCAATGCCAGGTCTTTGGGCTGCTGGGCCTCGAGTTCTCTTCTGCCTGGAAATTCTGGGAGTCAAGCACAGTCACCCCAGGAAGTGATGGGTGGGAGGAGGGTGTTGGGGGTGGGGGCTAGGGGTTCAGCCCCGTCCGTATGCTGGAGAGTCAACTCTGCTCAGGGTTCTCCAGGCTTTAAGGACTCTGCTGACTGAAGGGTGAATGCATTTCCCGCTCTCCCTTGCTTCTGTCCCCCCACATCCCCACCCCGACCCCCGATCCCCAAGAAACATTGGCTCGGTGGCCAGGCTGCCGATTCCACCCTGTTTTCTCACACGGAAAGGGGGCGAGCCCTCAGCCTGTGAGCTGTGTTCCCCACAACATATGGTGGAGAAAACAGACAGTGGGAAGGGAAGTGATTTGTGGCGGCCCATCCCAGCGTGCATTCTATTGTGGTGCCAGAAATGATGGACTTAAATAAATGGCTCTTTTTGGAATTTATACTCGTGCCTTATTCCCATTTTTTTTAAAAAAATGGAAACGAAAATCCTCATGTCCACGTGGAAAGTCCCGTTTATTTATGTGGCTTCCTGGCCGGCCCCCTCCTCCTCCTCCTCCTGACTCCCTTCCCCCAGCAGAGCCGAAGGCATCTTGTGCGTGGACACTGCACGCCCCCTCGCAGCCCAGATGAACAAGAGGAGATGAGGTAAAGGGGAGGGTAAGCAATTAGTGTGGAATCCTGAACTCCAGATTCTTCTCAGAAATTTTTATGGCTTTTTGGAGGCAGCGGAGGGAGAGACCGGGTTCACTCCGGGAGACTCTGAAGCCTGGTGCAAATTAGCGTTCGTGGGCCCACGTTTTCTGCTGCAGTTCTGTCCATCGAGCTGCCTGTCGTTGCGAAAACATGGGCACCTTCACGCTGGCAGGACCGGGATCTCATCTTCAGCCTGTTCACACGCGGGCGTGGTGAGCATAATGAGACGGAGTGTTTTTGTAAAGCCTTATTTACAGATATGCTGGCAAAAGAATAATCTAAACAGACATTTTCCTTAATGGGTTTAAAGACAGGCAAATGAAATGAATCAAGAGTCTTGCAGTTCTTAATTTTATGGTTTGTGGTTGGGGGCGGGCGGGTTGGGGGGTGAGGGGGGTGGGAACAGCCTGCCACAGGCCTGATACAGAGCAGCACCATGTGAGCGCATCGTAGGGCCCCGGGTACAAAGGAGGAAGGAGCAAATTAGGCCAGGCTAAGATTTAGAGTGCCTGCAGAGCACGGAGACAGGCTGGAAATGATCCAGGGGTCCGAGCGGACCAGACACGGAGTCACATATATAATCCTGCTTATAGATTTTTATTTTTTTTTGAGTGAGGGGGTGGAGAGATGGAAGATACAGGGTTATAAAACTAGGAGTTTGGAATAAAACATCTGAGGTTGGGGAAAGCCCTCACGGTGGGCAGTTCTGGTTCTGCCAAAAAAAAAAAAAAGGGGGGGCGATGAGGAAAGGTTGAAGATACATCAAAGCGGCCACAAAAGTTACAGCAGGATCGGAGAGCGGCAGACGGGAGGAGCAGCGGCAGACGGGAGGAGCAGCAGCAGACGGGAGGAGCAGCAGCAGACAGGAGGAGCAGCGGCAGACGGGGAGAGCAGCAGCAGTGGGAAGGCAGACACAGGCCAGAGGCTGGGATAGGCTCCTGAGCACCAAGGGGTGCCCTCATCCTGGTTCTCTGCACAAAACCAGTGCCAGCTCAGGTGTCAGAACTTGGGCGATGGCACAACGGCCACTCGTGCGGGTCGGGTCAGCCTCTCCGCCCCGATGTCCAGGTGGGCCAAGCCTCGCTTTCCCATCGGCCCTACACAGCTTCTCTCTTATCTGTGCTTCGGCCAAACTGACGGGTCCCTGTTCCCCAAAGCCAGTGGTCTGCAAACTGCGGCTCGGGAGCCACATGCGGCTCTTTGGCCCCTTGAGCGTGGCTCTTCCACAAAAATACCATGTGCGGGTGCACACGTACAGTCCGATTGAAACTTCGTTGGGCCATGTGCAGAAGTCGGTTTTCGGGTCTCAAAAGAAATTTCAATCGTTGTACTGTTGATATTTGGCTCTGTTGACTAATGAGGTTGCCGACCACTGCCCAAGCCTGATGCTTTCCTGAGCGGCTAGAGAGAGCATCTTCCCAACCCCATCTCCAAAAATGCAAATCCTTCTCACAACATCCCTTCCAGAAACTCTTCTAAGCTCTCAGCTAGCCTTTATGGTGCCTTTGAAGTCCTGGCCCAGCCCAGAACATTGTAGTTTCCTTTACTTCCTGCTCTCAAGAGCTCACCTAACCAACATTCTCATGGCTAGCTCTCATGGCTAGCTCTCGCCCATTTTAGAGGCAATGACATGAGACGCAGGGATGTGAAGTCATTTGCCCCAAATTGCATTGGTGAAATCAGCCAGCATGCAAACCCTGGCGTCAGACCCAAGAGCACAAGCTCTTAGCAACTCTGCCTTGTGAGCAATTGTAAGGACACGTTTGCAGCGTGTCTTCCAACAATTGTGGAACACCTCGGGCCAATATCTGGGTACCAACCTTACCCTTCATTTTAGCTGCCAAGCTCATTCCCCTGTCCCATTGCTGTGTTTCTCTCTTGCTTACTATAGTGGGCCGAATACTGTCCCCCTCAACATTCATGTCCACCTGGGACCTCAGAATGTGACCTTATATAGGAATATGGTTTATGCAGATATAATTCGTTAAATTAAGATGAGGTCAGCTAGATTGAGCAGGCCCTGAATCCAGTGACTGGTGTCGCTGAAGATAGGACACCCACTGAGAGACAGGGAAAACTCTACATGGCAACGGAGGCATCATTAGAGTGATACAGCTATAATCCAGAGCGCTAAATTGCCAGCAGCCGCCAGAAGCCAGGAAGGGGCAACGAAGAATTCTTCCCTAGAGTCCCTGAGGGCACAAAGCTCTGCCGCCACCTTGACCCCAGATTTCTGACCTCTGAGACCATGACAGAAGACATGTATGTGGTTCGTGGCATTTTGTTACGGCAGGTCCTGGGAAACGAATACAGTCACCTTTTAATTTTGTTATCCCATGATTAGGTACCTTCATCTTTGTTTTCACCCCAAGAAATTGGATACAAATGTATACAAATAAAAGAATTTTCTGCAAAAGAATTCAAAGAAAATGGCTGAAGAGATCTTTCACTCAACTTAGAAAGGGCTGACTTAAGATATGGAGTGTGTGGCCTTCGTGAAAATCACTCTAGAGTGAGGCTGGGATGGACGTGCCAAATGGGCAATGGTTATTCTTTAGAGTAGCCAGAACTGGGTGCCACAGAGGCCAGTGTGACTGCTGATGGCCAGGTGTGTGACATGCGTGCATTGTAAGAACAAACGGACAGGTGTTTTAATACCCAACCTGGAAGCTACAGGCATAGATGGCACCAGACAGTTCAGGCTGATTTGCCAATGAGTTTCTTCTCAGGAGGCCGTGAGTCAGCCCTGACTGTCAGCTATCCCGCATTTGACACAGCCTGGGGTTTTAATAGCTCTCCCTGCTTTCTGGGTTGTGAGCTTCCTCCAAGCAGCTGGACCTTTCTCACTTAACACGTCAGCACTCAGCATGGTTCTTCCCTGCATAAACTTCGTTGGATCTGGGAGGAAGGAAGAAGACATTCCTCTCTGTCCTGAGAAATACTCAATGCATTTGAGACAGAAGATACTTAGAATAATCATCACTGAAAACGCTGAAGGCCCGTGTAAGTCTGACCAAAGCTTTCAGTGTAAATACTAACACTTAACCACGTGCTTCCAAACTAGCTATCACCCAACTGCTTGTACCAAACCCATCCATGATTGATTACAAGATAATTAGTTAATATGGAAATCTGTGTATCATGAATTACTAATGATTGATTACAGGATAATCAGTTAATACAGAAATATTTGTATCGTGAATTACTATTTTCAAAGAAAGCTCCCATTCACAATCCCCCCTGATCTTAGCCAAAGCTCTGATAAGTGGATGGGGCAGATATTAGTCCATTTCAAAGAAGCGACTGAGAGCCGGGGAGGTCAACTAAACTGTGATTGACTTTGGCAACAGAGTCCTCATGGTACTTCGCTCTGGAAGGGACCTTAGAGACTGCCCGCTCGGACCCTAGACCAGGGAACTGATGCTCAAACCTATTTTCTAATGGGCCTCTCGAGGACCAGGGCTACCACGGATGTGAGCACACATCCCAGGGAACATCAGAAGGTATACAGGGTGGGTCTGGCCCAATCTACCTGGCCACCGACCAGACCAGTACCCAGGCAGGCCTCCTCTGGCTCTGAAATCCCTCTGGCTTTGAAAGCCTCACCTCTGAAGTTTGTAGCATCTGGTCTCAAAGGGCTTTCCTAGTTCTTAATGCTGAGCCCAACGCAACCCACACTTCCTAGTCTTTTTTTAACCATTTAAATTATTTAAGGTCTACCCTCAAGAGCAGGCAGCAGACACACCAGATATAAGCATAAAGTGAAATTGTATTATTTTGAGTAAACACAGCACTCAAAATTCTGAGATACTAGTTTTTGTGAGTAAAAAAAAAAAATGGTAGTTTTGCCTCATAAATTGAATGTAGGAGCTTATTTCAGCCAGGGACTAGGAAGGTGCTCAGAAGTTGTTGAGCAATAGCTTTGTCATTAAATCAGGGAATTCCCAGGATTGCCACGCCTTGAACTTGGCTATATTTGAATGGCAGACATTTATTTGACCAGATTAATTATAAACAGATCTAGAGGATGCAAATTAAAATTTTCCTTGTGGATGTTTGTTGTTCAAACAAAGGGGAAACATTTATTTCTAAGTAAATGACCTGTCAGTACTTTATACATGTCTCTTCTTTGCAACCCACCGTACACACCCCTCCTGGATCCATCTTTCTAATGTGTCTCCTTCTATGAGCCACTCTCCCCCACTGACCTGTAAGACCACTCCCTCCTTCCCAAAGAAAGTCCTGCTCTTACCTGTCCTGCCTCTTGGCCCCCTTTCCCCACAATGTCCCTGGCTAAACACTCCTGGGCAGAGGTCCTAGAGGTAGGTCCATTCATTGTCACTGGAAAAGGTGGAGACCCGCCCTTGTGCCTTTGCCTTCTTCTCTTTGGCTGAAATCTCTGCTCCCTTTTACATCTCAGACCTACTAGGTGTACCTGTTAATAATACAGATTCTTTTCAGTAGGTGGAGTTACACATCATAGGTCCAGCCCAGCCAAAAATAAGGAAGCAGTGACATGTCTGTAGCATTCACATAGTATCTCTTCATCTTCTAGTCTCTAGGTCTGGCCTCCCCAGCCAGACCGGAAGCTCCCTGAGGGCAGAGACTGGGTCTTCTTGACCTCAGCAATTGCCCTAGAGAGGTGTCACTGATAGTTCCTGACAATAAACCGGAAAGCCAGAACCTGGTCTAGTTGGGAAGTAGCTTCTCCATGTCATGATGCCTTCGATCTGTTGGTAAGCCATTACTGAGTCCCTGAATAAACTCAGTGTTACACTCTTCCAGCTCTCAGTTCCTTACTCTCAAATGCTTCCTTTCTTATCAGGATTTTATAAAATATAGCTAATATTTTATTTTATTTTATTTTATTTGTTAAATATATTTTATTGCTTTTTTACAGAAAGGAAGGGAGAGGGATAGAGAGTTAGAAACATCAATGAGAGAGAAACATCGATCAGCTGCCCTCTACACACCCACTACTGGGGACGTGCCCAAAATCAAAGTACATGCCCTTGACCGGAATTGAACCCGGGACCCTTGAGTCCACAGGCCGAGGTTCTATGCACTCAGCAAACCGGTTAGGGCAATATAGCTCATATTTTAATGTATTGTCTTATTTCACTCTCCTCTTCCAAAGACTTTATATTTGAATCTCCTAAATCTTCACACCGCAACCTAACTAGAAACATTCTCCATGCTGCTTCTCCCAAAGAAAGCTTGGTCTCTCTCACTCCCGGCGCTCCCTGCCTCCTGCAAAATTATGTTGGCAGACAGTGGAGACCCAGACCCAAGGGATTTTTCCATCACGTGAGACTCTTTGGTGCCCAAGAAAACTTCAGCAACAGTGCACTTTGCCTATAATTTGGGGTCAGGATGGGTACCACCTCGTTCCGTCATTACATGCTGCTCTGAACGGTTGCCACGTTTCAGCGCGCTGCACACACAGAGGCCAGTGGAGGAAACGCCGCAGGGTTTGGCCTCCATTGCACAGAGGGAATCTGAAATTCAAAGAAGATGCCATTTTTCCATCTTGGGTCCAGATGAGGATTCAGAGCATAACTCAAGACTTTCAAAAGATGATTCATGAGTTGGAGGAATTATGGTGTGGAATAGTTGAAGGGCGTGGAGAAGCAGTAAATTCCCCTCTTCTCATTGTTTCCAAACTAGTCTTCCCATGGTTGGGACCTGGAAGCATTAGAGCAGGTAAGATTTTCCCCTTTTCAGATGATAGGGAGGAAACCCTTCTGAAAAGATTAGTCTTCGTGATTTTCTATAAAAGAGAATTACCTATGTCACAGCATGAATAATACACACTACTTGTTTAGTGTAAGTCTTGGGTGGACCCTCTGTTTTGTTCTGGTTTTTATAGTGCCAATTCCCTTTCTATAAAACCAGGGTAATGATATTTTCCTTCCTTCCTTTCTAGTTCCCAGCAGGATCAAAATGGATAAAAGATAAGAAAGCACTTAAGAAAGAATAAATATAAGAGAGCATTGTTTTTATTCATGGGGGTTTGGCTAGTTTTAATGTTGCATGTGTTTTTAAAAGAACTAGTTGAGTACCGATCTCTAGGTTTTACAGGTACGTTTGCTGTGTTTGTTTTCCTACTGTGCAACCCATACCTTCAATATTACTATTTTTAAGGAAAAATCTTAAAATTCTTTAAAAATAAAGATAAGTGAGAACTTCTGCACCTGGAAGATGAAGTAGACATACGTTTTCCTTCCTCTCCCTCAAATGCAAGTAAAAACCCTGGACATGATATGTGCAACAAGCATAAGAAGACTCTGAAAGGTGCGAAGAAGAAGGCACATGGGCTGGTGGTGACTACAGGACCCAAAGAATGAGTTGAATTTTCATGATGCTGCAGACACCCCAGACTGAGCGCTGAAAGAGCTAGCAACCTAGAAATGTCAACAAATGCAGACAAAAAAAGCTTCCACAGAAGCCTGGTCTCTCTAGTCACAGAAAGGAGCAGCCTGACAAGAACGAGAACAATGAGAAAACCACCACCCTGCTGAAGCTCAACTCACAGAAAGAAACCTGTAGCCTCACCCACAGCAAGGACAGTGGGAACCTAGACGTCCACCCTCACCAGTAGTGAAGTGACACCTGCCAGTTCCCAAGCCCAGGGCTGAGGAAATTGTCAGCTTCTGCCTCCTGTCTCTTGCAAGGCTCATTCGGAAGGAAGCCAGCTGCCACGTGCAAAGATGGACTTCTCTGAGACCTCCATTCTGTGAGAAAGCCCAAGTTAACTGCGCAGAAAGGCTGCATGGAGGACGGGGGATGCCTGGCTAGCCGCGGCTCTTCCACTATCCAGCCCAGTGCCAGACATGTGGGTGAAATAGCCACTTCGGATAGTCCAGGCCCCAAACTGGGATATGGAGAAACAAGGAATGCAGCCAACAGCCAGAACCACATCCCTGGCATGTGATCCCCAGTGAGCCAGGCCAATCACCTTTAGCCATGTGAGTCATTCAGAGATGAGCCCTCTCTACTGTGTCCTGCCTGAGTGCCTGACCCACAAACCCATCAGCATAATAAAAGGTTACTGTTTAAATACCGACGTTGGGGCGCTTGGTGGCGTGGTGGTAGAGAAGTGGAACACTGGTTTGGCTGTGTAGTCAGCTCCTGCGTGCGTTTCCTCATGGCGAGGAAGATGCTGAACTTTGGAGCCGGGTTGACCAGGGTTTGAGATTACTCTCTACCTTGTGCTAGTTGTAGAGCAAGTTAGACTCCCTAAGGCTTAGTTCCTTCATCCATAAAACAGATGATAATTATAGCTACCTCACAGGATTTTGTACAGATTAAATCAGGCAATGCATATAATTGCTCAAGGCATAGTTATTATTTTAATTTATATTACATAAAACATAAATACTATATCATATATCATAGTTGCTCAATAAATACTCATAAAAAATAAATACTTTTATTGTTTCACTTCCATTACTATGACATGTCTAACTTTCCTGCTTTGGATAATAAATGAAACACATATCTGCCTTCTTCCGGTCTAAAAATATATTTCTAATAAAAGAAAATGACTAAGATGGGTTTTTTTTCTTTTGAATTAGGAAAAGACTAATTTCTATCATGGATTTTCCCTGTCAGACTGTGGTTTAATCGGCAGTCTTTCAGATCACAACAGTCTCTCTTAACATTCAGGCAACATTTTCCTTTCAAATACATGGAAAGGTCCCATGGTCTGAGATCAGTAATGCCAGTCCAGACTAATTAACTTACTTCCTCCCTCCCTTTCTTTTATCCTCCCTTCCTTCCTTCCTTCCTTTCTTCCTTCCTTCCTTCCTTCCTTCCTTCCTTCCTTCCTTCCTTCCTTCCTTTTTCTTCTTTCCTTCCTTCCTTCCTTTTCTTCTTTCCTTCTTTCTCTTTCTTTGAACAAGGCACCTCTGAGCCTTTGGGTTGTGCCACCAGGTGGTAGATTGCATTTTGACGAAGATGGGGGCCCTGGAAGATGACCAGCTTTGGGGGAAAGAACAGGGGTTTCTAAGGAAGAGACAGGTCCCAGTCCAGGCCCTGAGAGTTCAAGAGCATAGCAAGGCAGATACAGCTCCTGATCTCCTATAACATGTAACTTATGGGGAGACTAGCATCAGCTAGTACCATGGTCGGCAAACTGTGGCTCACGAGCCACATGCAGCTCTTTGGCTCCTTGAGAGTGTCTCTTCCACAAAATACCACGGCCTGGGCGAGTCTGTTTTGAAGAAGTAGCATTAAAATAAGTTTAAGTTTTAAAAATCCAGCTCTCAAGAGAAATTTCAATCGTTGTACTGTTGATATTTGGCCCTGTTGACTAATGAGTTTGCCGACCACTGACTAGTCAATCACTTGAGTAAATGTAATACTACAACTGTGGAGGTGCCTCCAAGGAGAGTTGTGTGGTGTCCATTGGGTCCATTCCCAGCAAAGGGGCCCCTACCAAGTCGGGGGCAGTGGGGAAGGGAATTAGAGAAGGCTTTCCTCAGAAACGGCCACCGCACTGAGGTCTGAAGAACGCACAGACTTTCCAGATGATGAGACTAATATGTGCAAAGGCCCTGGGACAGGAGGGAGCAGGAGAAGGCCAGAGGGCTGGAGAGCAGAGCATGGGAAAGAAAAGGTGTTAAGTGAGGCTGGAGGGTGAGCCTTGAGGTCTTGGAAAGGACTTCGTCTTTTCTAAGAGCAAGAAGGAGCCGCTGACATGTTTTAAGTAGAGGAGTGACATTCTCAGATTTCCACTGTTGGATGATTGCTCTGACTACAGAATAGAGAATGCTCTAGGAGAGAGGGGAGAGGGGAGAGGAGAGCCCATTGCAGTAGATAAAGAGCATGTGTTATGGCAACAGTGGAGCTGTTTTCAAGAGGTACCTCTAAAGTAAAACGGACCCATCAGGTAATGTTTGGAAACAGACACAGAGGAAAACATGGAAGACACCCCTGAGCCTTTGGTTTGTGCCGCCAGGTGGTAGATTGCATTTTGACGAAGATGGGAGCCCTGGAAGATGACCAGCTTTGGGGGAAAGAACAGGGGTTTTGTTTGGCATCTGTTGAGTTCAAGGGACCCGTGAGACGTTCAAGTGCGGAGTCAAGGAGCAGTGGGCTGTATGGGCTTGGCGTCCAGAGGAAACTCCTGGGCTGGAGACGTTAAGTGAGCAAATACTTTGCCTGCAGTGGTGACTGGTGTGAGTGGGGTGACTTAGGCAGAGTGAGTAAAGAGGGGGCTCATGGCTGAGCCTTATGCAGTGTCAAGAGTTAGCATTCTTGGAGAGAGAGAGGGGCAGCTAGCTGATGGATGTTTCTCTCTCATTGATGTTTCTAACTCTCTCTCCCCATTCCTTCCTCCTGTAAAAAAAAATCAGTAAAATATATATTTTAAAGGAGTGGAGCCTCTAGAAGACAAAGGGACAGTGGGCAGCATTAGCGCTGCCTGCTCAGCATCTATTTTCAAAACGGAGGAGCAGGACAGTGTAAGGGCTTGCTGAGTAAGCCTCTCAGAGGAGGGGTGAAACCAAGTGCCTGTTTGATCACAGAGAGACACTCCTTGGGGACTTTAAGAAAGTAGATTGGTGGGACCAGAAGGAGTGAAGCAAGGAAGAGTGAAGCAAGGATGAGCAGAAATGGAGGAGATGGAGGCGATGCGTTAAAGAACTCTTCGAGAAGCTTTGGGTATTGAGAGGATGAGAAGACGAGAGGTGGTCGCCAGTGGGGGACTGGGAACCAAGGAAAGATCAGTTTCATTCTGTGAGATTTGAGCAGATTTAGAAGTCAAGGGAAGACTCTTAGAGGAATGGGTGGGTAATTCAGAGTTTAGGTTTCTTAAGAGGACAGGAGAGGGTGGAACTGAAAACACATATGTAGGACTTGATGTTACACAGGAGAGACAGCTTTAATATTGCAAAACAGGAGTGGGTGCACTGGTGTTCGGAGGGTGAGAGGCGGGGGAGTCCCCGCTAAACATGTCCCCTTCTTTCTGTGAAGTGGGGTGAAGTGTCATGCGGAGGGCTTAGAGGGCTGATGGCCGTTGGGGACTTGTGTTCTCACCCACGTGACTCCCCCACTTAGGAAACACACGTCCTGACTGTGTCAATGTGAGGTTGGGACACAGAAGCCACCCCAGCTATTTGAACAGTGATCATTTATCGTCAATAATTGTAAATAGCGGGGGGGGGGGGGGATTGTTAACTAAGCCATCGAAAGGCTTAACAAGACAACTTTCAGGCACCCCCAAGATCGTACCTCCAAGGCAATGCTGTCGCAAGGGCTGGAGGAATAAGGAAGAGGTTGAATTATTCAGATGCAGAGCCTCTCAGGAGAAACCACGGGTGGGTCCTGGCAGCACAGAAGGGGGCCAAAGGTCCCTTCCGTGTGTCCTCCTGGGAGGGAGCAGGGGGACCGTCTGTGACCCCCGTGAGCTCATTCAGGGACTCCTGAGGACTCCCAGGGAGTTCTGCTCTAAGGGGCGCTGGCACTGTTGTCACGTGGGTGGGACAAAGCCAGGGACGTGGGCGAACCCATCCACGTGGGTCACTCACCCCTTCTAGCTGGCGAAGGCTGAGGAAGACCAACACTGGTGCTCTTCTTGGATCAAGCTATGGTTTAGCAAATGACTGTGTGAGTATGGAAAATGTTGAAACTGGGTTCCTCAAACCCCTGGTAAAACGGCATCCCAGAGACCGGAAGAGGATCGGAGAAGTGGAGAGTTAAAACCGATTGGGCCCGGCCGGTGTGGCTCAGGGGTTGAGCACCAACCACTGGTTGGATTCCCAGTCAAGGCACGTGCCCGGTTGCAGGCTCCATCCCGTGTGGGGTGTGCAGAGGCAGCCGATCAATGGTTCTCATCATTGATGTTTCGACCTCTCTCTCCTTCTCCATCCCTCTCTGACATCAATAAAAATATATATTTTTAAAGAAACTCATTGGTAACCTCTTTTGGCTTTGTTGTTTTCTTTTTGTTCGTTTGTTTGGGGGGGGGTTTATTTTTGTTTTTGTTTTTGGTGTTTTTGTTTTGTTTTTTGAGGGTGGGACATTCTTGTGTTGAGTCAATAGGGTGAGAAAACACAGGGGGAAAAAAAAACAAACAGACCAGGAGGCCGAGTAATTCCAAACATCAAAGTGCCTGAACACAGGATGGAAGCACATCGAGCCCCAAAGTCCCTGGGAAGACACTTCCTCCACCAGCCTTAGAAGCCAATGCATGGAACTTTCCAGCAAGAAAAAACACGCACTGTATTTATCCGCTACCTCCGTTGCTCCGGGAGCCCCAGAATTCTCCAGGAGACCTCTGGGCCCTCCCCCAAACCTGAGGGATGCAACAAGGAATTCAGTTCAAAGATTTGGGCTCCAGGACCCTCAGCCAATGTTCACAGGCGGCTTACGGAGTGCCACCCCATCAGAGCGTCCCCAACAAGTTACTCTAAAATGATCCAGGGACTGGCATGGTGCTGCTGGCTACGGGCCCTCGAGTAAGTGGAAAACGGACCCTCCCTCGAGAGGAACCCTGGTGCCTGGGGCCATCCTTACAGTGCCCTGTGGACCGGAAGGGACAGGCCTGTCACCTGTCATTGGGTCCATTCCCTGCGCTGTGCTGGGACCCAGCCGACTCCAAGCAGCCTGTGCAAGGTCCCTCCTCACTCAGCGCTCCGGGATGGAAATTCGCTCTCTGGCAATCCATCCCCCTGTTTTGCTTGTTCTCTTGTTCTACACAATCCCTCTGGGTGGGGTTCTCTTTTCTGAAGCTTCTTCCAGCTCTGGGCGGTGTTGTCCCTCCTGTAACCTAAGCCTTGGATAACATCTCCTCGGGGATTGGGACACTGCTGGGGCCCGCCTCCCCGTCTCCTTCAGACAACCAGGGGTAGCCCCTCCCTGACCTGCCCTCCATCCTGAGGGGCTTCCTTTTGTCCGTGTGGGGTGTTCTCCGCCCCGGGGACAAGCTCTGGGAGATCAGTGCGCCTCCAGAAGAAAGAAGGATTGGCAGCGGCATTTGCCGGGAGCGAGCGGATGGCAGGTTCCTCAGCCTCTGGGTTGGGATGTGGAGCGGCGGCCCTTAAAGCGCGAGGGCAGGGGAGGACGTCAGGGACAGTGACAAGGAAACCGTTTTTCATTGCAATGTCAAGGGGTGATCAAGGTGACTTGACAATTCCGTACTGAATAAAACACATATGTGACATGTCCAAGTATGCCCACCGCCTTTCTGAACAAGGCCCAAACCCCAAGGCTATTCATTTCCTCCCTGAATATATATATATCTCCTACCCCCCCCCCCTTCCCCAGCCTGTTCTTAGCTCCCCTGGGCACCACTTACACCCCTACAGATACCTTTGGGCAAACCCCATGCTCCTTTGGACATTCAGCTGTTCTACCCAGGCAGCTGGACGGCAGGCCAGGCTGCGGGAGGCGCCCCTCGGCCTCCCCCTGGCACTCAGAACCCTGTACTGCATGCGGGGGACCTCGGAGACAATCCGAGCCTCGCTTCCTCCTCCCCCTCCAGGCACCCAGCCCTGAAGAATGGCGGGTTCTGTTTCTGGACTTGTGGGCACCCATTCCCATCAATGGCTGTCCATGTTTAATCATTTGAAGAGTTGAGATCAATGATCCTCATTATGACAGAAGTGGGGTCCACTCAAAGCCTCCCTTCCTCTGGGAAGACCCCTGCCCCAGCTCTACCCTCGTCCCCTCTGATCACCTCTAGGCATTGCTTCTCAGGGTGAGGCCCATGAACCCCCAGCATCAGGACCCCCTGGAAACATGGTTAAAAAAAGTGCAAGTCTCTGGCCCACGCAGACTCAGTAGATGAGCCGCTCTGGGGAGGGGCCAGGGTCTGCACCTGAGCCACCTCCTCAGCTGAAAACACAGCTTCCGCTCAGCATGGCGGGGACATGTGTCTGGCATTCCCTTGAGCTTCTCCTTCTGTAGACTTTCCTGTCACTCTGCACCTCCTCTCCTCGTCCTCAGGGGAGCTCTCCATGGCCAGGGCGAACCCACCCACGTGTCTGAATCCCCTACAAACTGAGCTGGCGAACCTCTATTTGCTGAGGTAACATACCAGGGTGCAGCGAGCCTCGCAAGGACCCTGGACAGAGAGATGCCTGATGAACGAGGATTGGTTAATCATTCGGGGTCACCTGTGTCTCCTTTCAAAGGACTGTTCCCATGGGAGTCCTGCAGACAGAAGGCCGGCCACGGACCTCATGTGATGGGCCGAATACTACTGTGACACAAGACTTGGGACGAATGTGGCACCTACTTCACAGGTTGACAGGAGGTGTAAATGACACAATACACGTTAAGTGCCTAGAACAGCCCCTTGAATGTGGGCAACTCTCGTGTTAGCTTCTACTACTGTGAGGATTAAGATGATGATGATGATGATGATGATGATGATAAGGAGGAAGAGGAGGAGGAGGAGGAGGAGGAGGAGGAGGAGGAGGAGGTAGAGGGAGAGGAGGAATAAGAAGATGACAGTCACTCAACTGAGATTTCAGAGGACACACATGGAGGTCTTCAGGCGGTGTGCCTGACTGGGGTGGAGCCTGCACCTCCAATCAGGACTCCGGCTCCTCCCAGGCCAGTGCAGAACCATAGTCACCTCTCTGCCCCCTGGTCTTAGAGGGACAGGAGGGACCAGGGGTGCAGGGCCCCGGAGGAGGTGTGCATACGGATGGAGGGAGCGCCTCACATTGGCCTTGGGTCCTTTCCCGCCCCCACCATATCACGCTCCCCACACTCACCCCTCATTGGTCAGTTCAGTCTCATGTCCTCACCACACCTGCCCTATTATCGGTCAGCTGCCAACTAATTCCCCACCCCAGTCCCAGCTTGGCCTAACCCCATCCCCAACGTATCCCCAGGCCAGATGACCTCAACAGTCACATCAGACAAGTGCACTCAACAGAACAGCCCTTCACATGTGAGGCAGGAGGCCTTCTTCCTGTCTTGCTATTCATGTTTTGATCCTCATGGTAGTTGTCTGAGTTCAGCTGCCAACTAATTCCCCACCCCAGTCCCAGCTTCCGGCCTCCACCCTCCAGCTGGCCAGTGGCTAATAAAGATAAGAGGTGTTAACCTCCTCAACGATGTCCTTTTTTCCCAGAGGATTGGGAACACTGTCACCTTTCCAAAGAGTGCATCTCTAAAGACACAAGTTCAGTACATCTTATTTGTATATGTTCACACATACACGTTAAATGTATACATGTATAGTCCATTAACTTCCCAAGGACTGAAAGAGGATTGCTATAGGCCCCATTCAACAGAACTTGAAACATTAAAGGGAACAGACTGAGATCTGTTAGTGGTCAGAGCGGGGAGGTAGGCACCCCCATTCCGTAACCCGGCGGCCAGTGTGTTCGTGTAGCTACACATTCCATTGGACCGCGACCTTCCCAGCAAATGAAACCAATCATTTGGGAAAGAGACCCACTCCCTCGATTCCTAAACACAGAGCTGTTCTCTCCCCACCAAGATGGCCCTGGGAGGGTTAGTGAGGCCTGGGGCAGAGTGAACCTGACAGCTTGCCCCTCCAAAGGTAGGTGTTGGCGGTGGCTCAGTGGGGGCCCGACGGAGCTGGAGGAAGGAGATTTTGCTGACATTGATCAGTTTTCAGAGCGGCGCTGTCTGCCAAGAGGCCACACCCGGGGCCAAGAGTGGACACACCCGGGGCAGCCTCGGCGGGCGGGATGGGGTCTTACCTGAAATAGACGAGGGCCTCCAGGTCCTCCCCGGAGAGAGCGTCTATGTGTGCATGCCGCCCTCAGCGTTGGGGTGTTCTTTCTGTCACGAAAGCAAAACTGGGTTTCAGTTCTGAAAGTAACCCCCCGCGCTCACTCGGAGCCCGGCCCCGGCCCCGGCCCCGGCTGCAGGCCACCGTGGCCACGGCAGTGTGACCCCCGTTCTCACAGACATCCAGGACAAAGCGGACACACCGCTTAGGAAGGTGAGATGACTTTTGAAAGTCAGACAAACTCTGTGAGGGTTTATTTCCATGCTCTCTAGACCTACATGCATTAACCCACACTCGGAGACAGCCCGGTCCGCTGTTCGGGGAGGCGGCTCTGCTGGGTGAAACTGACATTGTGTATCCAGGAAAGAAAAGCGACACAACACGGATTTTTTTACTTTTTATTTTTTTAATGCCTGTTTCCAAGGACCCAGCTCCTGCCGAACGTGGCCTGATAGAAATTCAAGATAAAACTCTCAGGGATTCTGCTCATCGTAAAGGGCCACTTCACAGACAACGTGTCCCCGCTGAGGACGGCCCATTCGCTGAGGTTCGCTCTTGGCTGCTCTAAACTCTGCCTCATCAAACGCTCATCTGACTGTACCGAGCAGCGCTTGCAATGATAGACTTGAGGAAGAAGGGGGAGAGAAGGCGTTTGATGCGTAACTAGGACTAGACAAGAGCCAAGGAGATGTCTGTCTGTCTTAGGAAGAATCCAGCCACTGAGCCATGACGGTTCTGGACCTGTGTGGTCGGCTGTGCTCTCACAGGACCTCTGGCTGCTGTGATACACGCGTGAGGTGGTGCCCGGGGCTTTCTCTGATGCCACTGGGCATGTCCAGGTCCCATCCATAGTGGCCAGCTCTTTAAACTGTGACGATACCCTGACCAGTTTGGCTCAGTGGATAGAGCGTCGGCCTGTAGACTGAAGAGTCCCAGGTTCAGTTCCAGCCTTGGTTGGGGGCACATCCCCAGTAGGGGGTGTGCAGGAGGCAGCTGGTCGATGTTTCTGACTTTCTATCCCTCTCCCTTCTGCTCTGTAAAAATCAATAAGATATATTTTAAATAAATAAATAAAAATTGTGACGGTGCACAAGGATTTTCCTCTCTGGCTCTTCTCATAGGGCGCGGTCTAGCAAACAAAAATTATCTTTCAGAGGTTGTTGCTTCTTTATCTTCTGTTGCTTAAACAATCACCTTCTGCATTGTTGAGAAAAATCCAAAGCTGTCAGTTTTTGTGGACTCAGGTCTCTGGCAAATTCAACACCCCCCCCCTTCTCACCCCCATCTGCTTATAATTTAATGCTCTGTATGTTTTAATCATTTCATTAGGCATGACTTTATTTTGAAATGCAACTAATTCTTCAGTTCAAACAAACAGTCAGTAATTCTAAAAATGAGGCCATTCTTTTCTTCTAGATAGAGGTTGGCTTGAAGAAATATCACACCTATTTTGAGAAGGGTAAAAGAATCCAAGGGCTCTTGATTTTTTTTTAAATCATTGCTTCTTAAAAGTGGACAAGATCTTAGAAATCCCTTGATTCTCTCCACAGGTATCCAACTAGCTTTTGAAGAAATGTTCCCTTTTCTGAATACTTTGTGATAATGCCACTATTATTATTATTTAGGCTTATCAGCAAATACACTTTAAAAACCTATATCATGAAATACTTCATCCCGATACTTGTGACAAAGAACACAAAGAGGGAGCTGGTCTCACTATGGAGCTTGTATATTTTATGAGCTTATTTTCTTTCTAGGAGTTGATTAAGGCAAGTAGGATCATACTTAAGGGGCAGAGAATTTACAAGATGCTTTGTGTAATTTACTTGTGTTGTCCCTTACATTCAAACATATTCTACAACAAAAATGAAACTGCTGAAATTTCAGGAGCATATTATGATGATGTCCCAACTTATAACATAAAATTGATGTCTTTATTTTTAATACTTATATTAATATCCTATCTAATAAAAGAGTAATATGCAAATTGACTATCACACCAAGATACAAGATGGCCGCCCCCATGGGGTCAAAGATGGCCTGCAGGGAAAGGGAGCTGTGGCCAGGGCAGAGGAGGGCAGTTGGGGATTACCAGGCTGGCAGAGGAGGGCAGTTGGGGAGACCAGATCAGCAGGGAAGGGCAGTGGCGGGGGGGAGACCAGGATTGCAGGGGAGGGCAGTTGGGGGGCAGGCCTGCAGTGGAGGGCAGTTGTGGGGGAGACCAGGCCTGCAGTGGAAGACAGTTGGGGGAGACCCAGGCCTACAGGGGAGGGCCGCTGGGGGGGGGGGGGGGACCAGGCCTGCAGAGGAGGACAGTTGTGGGCAATCAGGCCAGCAGGGAGGGCAGTAAGGGATAATCAGGCCACCAGAGAAGGGCAGTTGGGGGAGACCAGGTCAGCAGGAGAGGGCAATTGTGGGTGATTAGGCCAGCAGGGAAGGCAATTAGGGGTAACCAGGCCACCAGAGGAGGGCAGTTTTGGGAGACCAGGCCAGCAGGAGAGGGCAGTTGAGGGGGTGGGGGTACCACGCCTGCAGGGGAAAGCATTTGGGGGAGGGGGTCCAGGCCTGCAGGGAAGGCAGTTGGGGGGACCAGGCCTGTAAAGAAGGGCACTTGGATGAGGGACAAGACCTGCAGGAGAGGACAGTTGGGGGGGACCAGGCCTGCAGGGGAGGGCAATTGGGAGCCAGCAGTCTCAGACTGGAGAGGGTACAGGTTGGGCTGAGGAACACCCCCCACCCTGCTGCACGAATTTTGTGCACCAGGCCTCTAGTCCAGTGGTTGGCAAACTGCGGCTCTTTTGACTAATGAGTTTGCCAACCACTGACCTAGACGCTTTATTCCAATAATTACAGGCTGTTGTTGTTTCTTGTGATTAAGCCCCTATCCCAGTGGTCAGCAAACTCAGTCAGAGTGGCAAACTGTGGCTCGCGAGTTGCATGTGGCTTGCGAGCTGCAGTTTGCCGACCACTGCTCTAATCTAATAATAAAAGAAGCACAATAGCCTTTCACATGCAAGAGACACTTAAGTGTTTGTTGAAGCATCCTATATAATCCTATATAATAAAAGGCTAATATGCAAATTGTCCCCTTGGGAGTTCGACCTACTGAGAGTTTGCCCACTTGCTATGATGTGCACTGACCACCAGGGGGAAGCATGGAACAAAGGAAAGCCCCAGCAGGCAGCAGGAAGGTCCCGATCAGCCCTGATCACCAGCCAGGCCTAGGGACCCTATTCATGCACGAATTTCGTGCACTGGGCCTCTAGTTGGTATGTAAACGGGTAGTATACGCATCCATGTTTAACATTTGCATCTTAATGGAGCCTTAATAGCAAATGGTACAGTGCATTTTTTGATACAGGCTCTTCCAGACAGAATTCCCCTAATTCCAAAATCTAAGCCATAACCATGCAAATTTCCACATAAAAAGTGAAACGGTAATAACCATCTCATAGTGACTTTGTCTTGGAGGAATTGTTTCACAACACATTTGGGAAGTTATTGACAGATGGGCAGTGAGCGTGGCTGACACAAATGGTTGTCATACGCCATCTAGTGGCTGAACGTGAAACTGCTCGTTCCGGGGGAAGGCTTTGGAGCAAGCTCCTCTACCTCCAAATTTCAGCGCCGAGGGGCAGCCAATGCACGTTGTCCATCTCTAAGGCTTCAAACGGAGAGGGCCCACTGAGGAAAGCAAGACACCTCTTTCCAAGATCTCTTAGTTACAACTAAGAAGTAACCAGCCAGGGAAACTGTTTCTTACTGGATCCAGACAAGCGAAACTGGGAAGCAAGAGGAGAAAACCTTTGCCTGCCTCAGTTGTGGTAGAAAGCAAGGTAAGTAGAATGCCATTGCCTGACACACTTCCTCTCCCACCCCCACCCCCACCCCGGAAACCGTGCCCATGTGCAGAAACCCAGACCTGGCCAGGACTCCTCCACCGAAGGACTTCCTCATGTCGCTGAATTTGCAGCGAGGGAAGCCTCTGTGGCAGGTGTCCCATTCGACCCAGCATAACCGTGACTATATTATATGTGCCTTGGTAAACAATCTGATTTTTTTAACTTTCTAAATCTGGGGCTAGTATAGAAAAAGAATGAATAACTCCAAAATTAATAGTGAAAAATCAGCATCTCTGGATTTATTCTGGTCGTATCGGGTAGTCCAAAACAGGGGGGAAACTTTGAGTTCTTGCATTACATCAGCTTTAAGCATCTTCAGGACAGAGTAAGACAATAAGTCTTTTAGGTGTGAATTTCACACACACACACACGCACACATACACACACATCTCTGGATAAGCAGGGTATGGGTATGGTGGAGTGGTAGGAAGAGCAGGGTATGGGTATGGTGGAGTGGTAGGAAGAGCATTTGATATTTGAGGGTAAAACAACTAAAATAAAGACTCATTATTTAAGAATCTCTCAGACAAACAAATCCGCTTCTCCCCAGTTTCCTACAGTTTATGGTGCTTGAAAATGCTGCTTTCAACGTCAGTTAACTGCTCGTTAAGACCGCCAAATAAGAAACGATTAGCAGATTTGTTCCCGACTAGGGAATCCTGCATCGTTTCCCTTTGATGTGTAGGTCAATTCCCATTATAAATAAATGCTTTGCGTATAAAAATGCTCAGCCCCAAAGATATTCGCAGCTGTTCCGCGAGCTGTCATCCTGGTCCCTGTGCTGGGATACAGCTTCAGCTCCATCACAAGCATGTATTCTTCAGTTTCTTTCTTTTAAGGGAAACGCTGATCAATTTCAAGTCTCTGTATTTTCATTTTCAGAAAAGGCTGTGAACAAGTAGCAACATGAAGAATCGGATCATTATACAGGTGAAGT